>VKOC01016509.1:0-45991 GCA_009364415.1 Spea multiplicata
ATATATATATACATACATACATACACTTATATATATATACTTACAGTTAGATGAGTGTCACAGCCATGTGGTTCTGGCCTGGAGAAGGAAGGGGCGGGGCCAGTTGTCACGGTGATTACAGGGAGGGGGAGTAAGTAGGAGCTGCTGCTGTGAGACGGTGAGTCAGACTAAACGGATTATATAATGAGGGGGATTTTTCAGAGCGTTTGCTCTGAAAAAACCCTCATTTTATAATCGATAATAATCGATTCAACTAATCGATAATGAAATTCGTTGGCAACGAATTTCATTATCGATTATTATCGATGTTATCGATTAGTTGTTGCAGCACTACATTCGATACATTTTACATATTATATATGACTCATATATAAAGTGCTGTGGAATACTTGGGTGCTTTTCAACTATAATTTATATCATACATTTATGATGATGCAATAAGTGCATTTTCTCAGAGTGATCAGAATGACACTTTATATTCCAGAGTAGATTTTAAAAAATTCTGGGGAAAATGTAATTTGTTTTATGTCCAGACTGATAACTTACAAGATAATTTAAAGTATAGAGATAACCTTTTTTATTAGAGAAATGGACCCAATCCATTGTTTTATCCAAGGGTTTTATTAGGTGTTTGGAAACATTTCAAGTAAGACCATGTAAACTGCAGGAAACAGATTTATTCCATCAGGTGTCGGCAGATAAGTATCAGTAAATACTATGTATCTCCAGCCAACTGCAGCTCCTACATAATATCGCATAAGTACACGTCTTGTTCCGTGTTTTAATGTTGTGAGCATTTTATAGTCTTCTCCAGTTTACGATGCCTCATGGATATAATGTATTAGAGGTGATAAACAGACCATAAAACTGCTAATTGGAAGCACTGCTCTCACTGTTTGTGCGTGCATTCATTTACCCTTATTGTCCATCATAAAAGGACATCTCTATAGACTTCTTATATAAAAAAGCACATAATATCCCTGAATGCTCGTATTGGATCAAATGTAGGCAAAATGAGAGAGATTATTTGCCCACTTGATGTGGTCCGGTATATATAGAATTTTTGTCTATCAGACATTACTATATAATTATATTTTAAATTATATTTTATGTAAAATGCATGTGTGATAATTGAAATGGCTATAAAAGAACAATTTTTGGTGATCCATAGTTGAATTCACAGGTCTCCTTAAAAGACATTCCTTGTTTCGTCATATTGTTATGTGTATTCTGATAATAATACTATCCCAATCTGCTTTTTACAGTACAATATAGGCAAAACTGAAAGAGGGAACATAGTATGGATTAGAGCTGATTCAACTTGTTGGCACCTAGAGGACAGCAGTTTAGTCAACATGATGGCTTGCAGGGGGGCATCTGCTACAGGGTTACTCCAAATAACGTGGGCTATATACGTATGGAACGGAGGTGATACAATGCATTCTTTTTAATGAGTATATCCTTATGAGGATTTCTGCTCAGCCTCTTTAAAGACTGATGTCCTTTATTTTGCGAGTCAGCAATAACACATGTATTGGCAAGTTGATTAGAACTTGGCTCTGGAAAGCTGGTTTTTGCAATAAAAAAATGTTATATTTTGCCTGCAGGTGTTATACCCATCATATAACAACATGTGTTGTACTTGAAAAATAAACAATAAATCTTTCAAATATGCTTCAGTTGTTCAAAGAAGGTGCTTAGCCATATGTAAAAAAAGGAAAAAGACAATGCTAAATCCTTCTTTTACCTGCCATAGGCCAGGAGCCAAGGAGGTCTATGAGTCGATTATTCCAGACAGCTGTCACTTGGAAGGAAACACTGTGTCCCAGTTCCAGTTTAGCATATGCAGCCCCCAGAATCACCTGCCGTAAACACATTTTAATTTTGTATCGTTTTCGTTTTAAGAGTACATCTTCCTTCTCTATGTACAGCTTGCAGCGATTGTTTAAGCGCATAAAATTAAATCATAATATAAAAGTGTTGGCATGCAAACATGATTTTGTTGTTTCTATACGCATGTGTTCTTTTTGTTGGCATACGTTTCCTGGAACAATACGGTTCAATAACTCCAGTCAAAGTTTTCTGTTTTGTTTTGTTTTTCGTAACGATGACTTGGATGCAGTTTAACGAGTAAAGTATTTGATCTTTACATTTCAAACTGTGCCAGTGCTACTAATGAGTGAAACAAACACAACATTTTTAGGGTAGAGATTAGTTGTGGTTCTGTGTTTGGAAGTTCTGCTTCTTCAATGGCCCATTTAACATGATGCCACACTAAGGGAAGTATAGATGCCATCTGATATGTGAGATCAATCCAAAGGCAAAGAGGTAAAGAAATATTTTAGGCACGGGTGATACAGATTCTCCATGAAAACTACTTACAAATCTATCTCTACTTGCGCAAATACAAACCACATAGCGTTGCCATATTGAGCCCCTGAGGATTGTTGATCCCTTGCTTTTAAGCAATTTAATACCAAGGTTGCCATTGTACTTAATTCCAATTATCCTGGAAGCCCTTCCCATTATTACACTCACTCCCCTCCGTTACTATCCTTCCAATTGTTCTGCACATATCTAGAATATAGAAATAAATATGAATGGTTTAATGAGTTAGATTCAGCCCGGGACCATACATGAGATAAGATTATTACCAATGATAATAAACACTAAGTCAATTAATAAGTCACTTCGGTCTTGACAGAGGACAAGCCACGTGTCTTCTACCCCTCTGTGCTCGGCTAAACAAAAGCAAGGCACGGACTGGCCATTGGGTAAATGTGCAGTGGGCCACAGGTCCAATTACAGACCATATGGTGGGCTGGTGTTCTTCTAATGCCATGACTTTATTTGGTCCCATTCCAGCTGAGAGCACCTCGATAAGCAGGACATTACATCATGAAGATAATCTCAGCCCCATAATACATTTGTAACTTAAGTCATTGAAAGTGAAACATAATTTGAAGCTTATTGAAAAATGTGACACTGTAACCCACAGCTCGCTGTGTGTTCTAATCTTTAAAAAGATAAAGACTTAACATAGTATTACAGTTGCCCTAGCTGTTTGGGAAAGATAAAAACATCGTAGCATTATTATCTTATATAAAAAAAGGAATATATCAATGCAGTGGCTTGTAGCGGCAGACAAAACGGAGATTGTTGAAACCGATATCAGTATAATGCATTAAACAAAAGAAGTCAAGAGTGTTTTGTGTTTGACCTGAAAAAAATACAATCTCTCTGTTGTCAGAAATGTTTCACGTTGTAATTAAATAAAGCATGCTGTTGAACTGGCCCTCTAAACAATTATATTGTGTGCTTATTGAAGCAAAGAAGTTCAGAAGCCTTGAACATATTCTTTATAAACATATGCAGCCCACTGTGATGGAAGTTCTATGAATTGTTCCTTGTTTAAAACATGTTTTAACATTTTGTTGGCTTTGATCGTGTTTTGGATTGTCTTCTGCCCTGTTTTATCGTGGTGATGGACTATTGCAGTGTTAGGGCTGGACTCTTGTTTGCCCAGAGATTTTTACGTCGGCCATTTAGCCTGAATGACATGTATAAAGAATTACCCTCCGTGACAAAGGTTTTAGGGTCCTTAAGTGAAATAATAGAGGGACTGTTTGCTGTAGAATTGTATAATACAGTCATGATTGAATTCATTGTACTACTAAAACATTTTAAAACTTCAATAGACCCGTGTTGTGATAGGTCATCAAAACTAAACTTCCCCTTTCCAGAAAGAATTTATTGGTGGTCAGACAGCAGCTTACTGTTTGTGTTTTTTGATGTTTTGACCTATCATCAGCTCCTTAACCTAGGTGGTATCATAGCATGCCTGTGGCACGGTATTACATCATAAATCTTATATCATATATCTTAAATCTTTAACCATAGTTATTTAAAAACCATTTGAGCATGTTGGGATATGGTTCTACTTCTATCTGTATAGATAAAGTTCTCAGGTTTGTGATTGAGATTTCAGAATAAAACAAGTTTTGAGGGAACGCTTTACAGGAGATAAACTGAGCCAGAAAAATAAATCAGGACACCTAAGCCGGGCTCCCAAAATGTGGTAGTACATGAAAATCTTCTGCCATAAAAAAAAACATTCTCGAGAGCCTTATGAGTTGTCGTGGAGTTAAAGCCATGTTAAATCAAACATTTCATCTGGCCAAATGAAGCATGCATTATGGTGGCCATGTTGTTGTGTTGCTATGTTTCATCTTACTCTCATAAACTGTTGCGCACAGAGTAATCCATTAACCTTCCTTTCAAAGTATCCTTTAACATAGCAATTGCCTTTCTCCTGAGTTTTAAAAAGAGAACAAGGAAAACTGATTTTTTTTCTCATCCATTGTTTCTGGATCATCAAGGATATTTGGTGATTTCCAGAAGCTGGTGGTGAAACTGAGAACTCTTGCCTGTGTCTTCTAAATATATAAACACGGCCAGTGACCAACAAAAAGGAGACGAAATCAAAGCGCTGCTCTTATCTCTCCACACCAGAAGCTGTCTTTAGGCGACATCCAAGAGGAAAGCAGAATCATTTGCAGTGAATGCTTTGAAGTTTACTGTTCGATGTTATGGACATTTAATGCACACAGCAAACCCTTAACCCTGTACGCATCAGTTGGGAGCTCATTTCATTGTAAATATATTGCCCTTCAATGTAGACCTATAACCCAAATAAAAAACAATTTATAACAACAATCTAACTTTTTTAACTTTATATCAAACCAATGGTAGTATTTCCTTTTCTGAAATACAATGAATGTAGCCTTTCCTCTCACTTAATCCACTTCCGATTAAATATGTTACAGCTGTGATGGCTGTAGTACAATAGTCAGCATAAAAGAAGATAAAACATGGCAACATTTTCTCATTAACGTATTGTGGCTTTCATTTGACGTAGAATAACTGAATAGAGAAACATTTGAACTCTCTGTTTACAAACCACCCAATATAAGTAGGACAAAAAACCTCTTTCTCACCAGACGACATGACATAAAATATAGGTGTGGAGTGATATCAAATAATGTTCTGCTAATGGAATGTCTCAGCCCTACCTCAATCTACATGGTCAGTGCCCTACCTTATAATCCCCATGTGCCAAGATCTCTCGTGCTTAAAAATTATACCACATGGAACTGAACAGATTTCTATCTCAGTAGAGAACACCGCAAAGTTAAGCGCCTGAAAAAAAATAAGTTAATGACGTCCAACTTCACCAGCTAAATTCTATAGGGAACTTGGGTAGTGAGGCTCCCCATTTATTAATACGCATAACGGAATTACTTTCTCTGGGCTGTTTTAAGGTTAGCTAATGAGTAGACCTCTATGGATTTCTTGCACTTGATTACTGCAAAAAAATGGCCTTTTTGCAAAAAAAAAACTCAAAAGAACAACACAATCTGACCCATCATCTCAATATAAACTATTGTTTAAAGTACAGGGATTACATGTGGGTTTTTTTCCCATTGTTTTTTTTATTTGCGCCTTTTGTACCAGAAAGTCTTAAAAAGATGCAACACATAAAGGTTTTAGAGCCTTTGAGCACACTGGACCAGGAGTCTTAAATTGAAGTTGATAACTTTTATTTGGCCAAAACAGAAAACAATATGGAGGTATAAAAGTATGAATATTTTCGTGCAGAACGAGTTTATCTTAGATAGATGGCACATGCAGCTAATAGAGTAGAGCAGAAACACATCTCATCACTGCAGTAGACCTGCTAACAAAAGGCGGACTTGATGGATTTAAATATCACCTCTTAGAGGTTTAAATGTTTTCTAGAGCACGTGGTTCCAGATGGGGTTTTTTTTTCGTCTTTTAAATGTATCTCTCTTCCATTCTTTAAAAGCTGAAGATGAAAAACGATACTCATTTTCAAAACTGTAATTGAACTAAAAAAAAAAGTCTCCGTGAATCAGTGACAACATTAACTTTACACCATTTAATTATATTCTCCCAAGGTAAAATGCCTTGGGTCCAATATCTGCTGGTAGAAGAATAGAAAGATTGCACTTTTTTTTTTTAATTATACAAGCTGAGTATGTTTATTCCAAATACCGAGTAAAAGTGTTGAAACCTTGTTGGATAATTAAAGAAGACTCCACCACTTTCTTTCATACTTGTTAATTGACAAGCAGTGAATACTCGTTTATATACTCAGATTGGATTAACCTTTTGGTTGAAATCTAGTTTTATGAACCAAAATGCGTCAATGGAATTGAAAGCATATGTTTGTATTATTCCTTTTTCCCCCAAGTGGATATTGGATTTATGTTTGTGTAGCTACTTACATGACTTTACCTTGCATCAGAAAATTAAAAAATTAACAGCATTGTTCAATCATGCAAACAATTTAAATTACTGTTACCCCTCCCCCTCCCTGCATTTGTAGCACGCAATCATTGACATGTCCCATGGGTTAGCGTGTAAGTGGCACAGAATGGTTTTAGCCGGGTTTAGCTTTAGATTATGAGCGTTCAAAGGAACAGCATAGAAACCATGTGGTGCTGTGAAACCGAGGTTAAGAAACCATCAATGAGAAGGTAAATGAGAAGCTTTTTACTGCACGACAAAGGTTACCCTCAACGAGTGGCCACTGATGTCTGCCACATTCCAGGGCATTAGACCCGGGGAATATAAATCCAAATATCCGGGAAAAGAAGCACATAGAAATATAGTAATAGTAATTGATTGCTTTTGGTATTGGATGCAGTTGTAGTTTTATCTCAGCCTCAACAATTCTTCAGAACAGATTTATATTAAAAAACTGTTTTTGACAAACTACTCAGCCAAGAGTGACAAGTAGAAGCAGAGTACGGCCTAGTGATGCAGAAAACATAACTGAGGTCATAGGTAGAGGGGTATTTCAATTTACAATATTGCATTTTAAATGATTTAACCATTCTCACATCAGTAAACTTGTAATTAGCCAAAATGTATTATACTGTATGCACAGCCTTTTGTTTTAGTCCCGCATGAGTTTTAAAAGTTCTGTTCATCACTTTATCTCTGGCAAAGTTTAAGTTTAATTTCTAATTGCCCTTGTCTAGAAAACACTGATATAAAATCCCTCTACCAGAAAAGATATGATAACCCATTTAATTCTGATAATAATGTTTTCTTTTAATCTAAAGCAATGACAATCTGTTAAATAGCAAATTAAATCTTACTTCTGGGGTGAGTGAGTAAATCTTACTATTAACCACACAGCTTTAAACATAAAATAAATGATTATGTGTGCCTTTTACTTGTTAATCGGTATAATTGTTTTCAATATATATATATATAAATATATGTTTCCTTGTGGAAGCAGCCAGAATTATCTGATCCATTTCCTTTCGTGAAATTCTCTCCCTCGCTTCAGCCTTAGAAAGGCTGCCTGAACCAATTAACAACAATCAGCAACTTGGTCTGTTTTTTTCATATACATTTGCTACATCGAGCCATTCATTTCAGTAAGGGGGGCTTTCCTGCCACATGAAATGTTTGCCCTTGGATTAGGAGGGCAGGTGCAGCAGCAGGGTTGCAACTTCTAGGTCCCATTAATGCCTACATAAGTAACACTTATATAATTGCCCAAGTTTATTTGGGTCCTCTTTAATGATAATGTGCATTTTGAAATAGATTGGGATTTTTTGCAATAATTTCCCTCTAAAGCATTGATATACCTTTGTTCTTCTACGACCTCTGGTCCTATCGGCTCTACTAATCTAGCCTTGGCTGTGATTTATGAGTCTATTATCATTTTCCATACAATAGAATCATTTCTCTTTTGTTAATGAAACAATAGTGGATGATACTGAGAATTAAACTAAGTAGTATGGAAAATGGAGAATTCAGATCTAAACAGTCTTTTGTGTCCGCCTGATTAAAATTACAACCCACACTGATTGTCCTTAAAGGCTCTTCACCAAAATGTTATTTTTCATTTTTTTTCCATTTTAGTGTTCATCTGTAAGTAGCTTTTATTAAACAAACTTCTAGCTAAGAACGAGGATATTTAAGATCAACTCTCGATACCAGATTATAGAAAGAGGTAAAGCAAGAACAGGGCGATATTTCAAGTAAATGATCCCATCTGTCCACAAGCAGGATAAATAGATCTAAAGGTTTGATTAATCCCAGCCATACTATTGATCCGCAAATGTATTACTTTCAGTGAGATGTTGTTTTTCAATGAGTTATCCCAATCTCATGCACTATTTTACCAGGACACTTCTTTGGCCTTTCTCAGTGTATCCAATTTATTTTATGTCAGCAACTGCATTAGGTTTATTTATCAGCATTGTGTCATGAGACACATAACTCAAAAACAACATAATTATACAATTATCTCTTTGTGAGTTCTCTTAAGTCTGTTTTTTTTTTAGCCTGACAGTTAATATTGGGCTATATATTTTGTGGCATGTGTGTGAGTCACGTTTTACTTAACAAGTCACTGTAACAGCTTTCTATGACCCCATCATTAAAAATAACCAGTCGTTGCAAATATACTAAATTTATGTTTACCTTCACAATGCATGTTTTTAAGAGCACCCAAGGCATCTTTATTTTTTATTAGGGACAATATCAACAGATCTCAATGAACACAAAGAAGAAAATGTACATGATGTCTCACACATGGACTGGTGTCACGCTATCATAAAGAGCTTCTTACAACCTTGGGGACCCTTAGAAGCATCTTAATTTGCTTAATTGTAGCACCGCCTATTAAAACCAGGACGCTGGTCAGACTTTGAGGTTTTTTCCTACTCTGTCCCACTGGTGGTCTTTAGACCTTGCTGCCGTCGCTATTGGTTGGCCGCAGTGGGTTCTGTACAGAACATTAGGCACACCAGGCATGGTGCATTACTGCATTGCTGGTCCATTGGTGATGCACTGCACCAGTAGCTATTAGAGGGGCTTGGTTGGAAAAGGTGGCTATGTGTCAGTACGTGTGGTGATTTGACATGGGTGGATTTGTGGCTTATCTGAGTATAAGGGGATAAGCCTCATATAATTGGGAGGTGTGTTAGCATTAGGGAAGTCTGACATGGGTGGACAATGTAAATCTAGAATTTTTCTAGTACAGTTTAACCATACTTAGAAATATAAAATTTCATTATAAGAACCATTTGGCACATGTAATATGCCCAATTGTCTTTATGTATAGACTCTGACCTTAATCAGCCTTTGACCTTGCATTTATGCATTCCCCATTCATGTTTACATTCCCTCACTGTAATAGCCTCTATCGTTTGTGATGGGAGGTGGTTCCATTTACACCACCCTCTTAAACTGTCATAGTTTTCAGGCACTGTCTGAGTAGCTGCCCTAGTGTGCCAAGTGTCATGGTTTTTGGGCACTGTCCAGTGTAGCTGTCTCGTTTTTGCAGACATCTGGGACCACAGGCTGGGACCAACCCAGCAAGCGGCTACCACATGGCTACCTTGCGACACTGCCACTGAGAACACCCAAACTTCCAGCCAAACCATAACCTTCCCAATACAGGTATCCCAACTTTGACACGTGAAATGTTGGGTTGTACGGCTTAACTGCTTTTCTACTTATGGTAAAGTATTGATGTTGAACTTTCTGTCATATTAAAGAAACCATAAACAAACAAAAAATACCATCAAATAAAGTCAGATTTCAAACACCAGATGGGCTTTTTTCTTAATTTTATACAGACATTGTTTCTCACTGGGCAATTCATTATTTCCTAGTGCAGAGGCATCTGTGGATTACTGTAATTATGGATTTGATATATCCCTGTCACTTCCCTTTGCATACTAATCCAGACTTTACGCATCTCTCACGAGGATCTTTAATTTTTAATGATTATTTGATTTCTTATTAACTAACTCAATTAAAAGAGGCTTGTAATGTGTATTTGTTTATGGGTATGATCAGGCAAAATGTGCACCCTCTTCCGTACTTAATACTCTGTAGTCGGTTTTATCTCATTGAGTGAAGATTAAACACAGACTGTGCTAATTAAGAAATGGCTCTTTGCATAGCAAAAAAAAACAATAAGGATCCAGCCCATGGCTAAAAATAAACGGCTATTATGAACCATCCTGTTGATGTATTTTGATGTTGTACTGATTACAGTGCCTTAGCTGTGCCTTAATCAGCCCTTGGTTCTGTCTTAGATTCAAAGTAGGCAAATGCATGTTTACAGTTACGGTGTTATGGGAGGCATACCACCCTCCATCCACCTATGTATGGTCTGCTGTAGTTTTTTGTTTCATATAATGATCTCATTTGTATGTGAAATTTAAACTCATCTATTCACACAGATTTACAACATTTCTAGGAAATGAGTGTGTTTGCCCTGAAGGCTCCTGGAATCACAACTGATTAAAGGGCCTTTTATCTACATATAGAGATGGTGGTTCCATCCATTTCCTATATACTGAAAGCTAGGACCCACCCCTGTATATGACTAGCCGCAGCCAACCCCCTACCATAATAATAATAAGAAGGTGTAGCGGAGCTTCAGGGAAGTTCACAGGTATGCTTAGAACATACATTCCTAACATCCACTATAAACTGTATCACACACACTTTCAAATGATATAAGCAGTTTTAAATAGTCCAAACCGCTGCATGTGTCACTATAATTCCCGTCCCCAGTGTTTCTTTGCTTCAACCATACTATTGCTCGTTATGGAAGTATCCTCCAAAACGTGTTGGAAGTTAGTAGTTTCCACCCGTGAAGACTTCAGGGAAGTTTCAGGTGCCAAGTTTCCGCAGTTGTTTTCATCGCGTCTCCACTCATGAGGACGCATTGCCTGCAATGTTTCAAGATATGTTCCATGCATGGTGGTGTCACCAGTATAAACCAGTAGCTGTCCTCGTAGAAGTTACCATAAAAGCAGACAAAACTACTGGCTCTCTGTACATCTGGATGGACCTGTAAAGTTATTCAGTGTTAGTCAATATGACCAAAAAAGAATATTGCCAGGTATTACCAAAGTGTTGCATTACTTCTAGCAAAGTTTAAGGCCACCAAGGTTATGACTGGAATGTAGAGGAGCCTACGTAGACGTGAGAATGAGATTTATCTTTGAATGCCAATATAGAATTAAGAAAAAATAGGTATCAAGAATATATTTTTAGGATCTACAGCCACCTGGATCTTGAGACTTTTTAAGCCCATGTCATATCCAAAGTAAAAGGCAAGCACCGTTCAAGAAAAGTGGAGATTGTTGTCAAAGTTCTAGTGAAGTAAGAGAAGGTCAGACCAGTAGAGTAGTCACAATTGTTGCTTTTCTTTCATAGCACAGTGACCTTTAACGAAGACAGTTAGTTCTAGAGTTGGAGCCCTGAAAGGTCAGTCTAATTTTCTACTTTTTTGGGGGCGTGATGCTTAAATTTCTCAACTTAGTTTTCCACGTACAAAAACTTCTTTATCTCAAAAACTAGAGTAAAAATGTAAACAATTTTACCTGCAGTACTAAACAGGCATATGTATTTTGCTGATCATTTGGAAGCGTTATACTTTAGCATGATCTGGTTTTATATCTACCTGGTTAAGGATCTTTAAAAATATGAGCCTTTTTCATGGCAACTTGACTCATTCTTTTTCATTTGACCCCTTCCTCATAACACAGGCTCAATAAATGAGCCTGTTGGGAAAACCAGGATCATGTACATGAGCGCACAAAGCATCTGGAGCACGTCTGCATTCTGCTTGGGTCTTCTGTAATCCACGCTGGAAAAGAGAAGATGTGATTCCTGCCAGCTAACTGCATTGATTAGTTCTTTTTGAGTCATTATTCGAAACACATTTTATATTGAAAGCACAGAAGTGTACAATACATTTTCTGCAAGATGAAGCAGCTGTTTAGAAAATTAACAGCTTCTCGCTGGACAGTAAAACCCTATAACCATGGTGCATCAGACCAGAAGGAGCTGTGATCTGACATTCATTAGAACACAATTCTTGGAAAAATAATAGAAAGGTCTCATACATTCTGTTGGCGTTATCCGGAGAATCACAACAGATGATGAACTGTTGAATAACAGGTCTGCAAAGTTTCACTTGATCGTCCATATGTGACCCACGTTTGGTTTCTGATCTCTGCTAACTGGAAAGAAAATCTACCAACCTAAGGGGGTTATTTAATAAAATAAGAGTTTGCCGTAGAGTTCAAACTCATAAGATTTCTTTATGTGTTAAGATGGGCTGTAACGTTTCTCCTAAAAGAAGAAGTGAGCTGGACTTGCCTAAAGTATAGTTCAATGGCTGATCAGCTTTCTGGTTTATCCATGCATTAAACAGCGCAAACCAGGCTTTTTTGGCTTACTGTAATTACCTTTCATAACACATTGCAAATTGAGAGCCGTTTCCTGCAAACACCCCAGTTTGTGAATAATGATGCCTCCCCCAGTAATATATCTACTGAATGTGCTATAATGGTGGAGATGCCGTTCTCTGTAGTTTTTTGACAGAATGCATGCATATAATAAATGCCTAGATCAATACAGCCAGACTAATGCCAAAAACAAGCATTTCTTTACTGCAATCAAGGAGCCAGGAATCAGAGGTAGGCACCCCTAGGTCTTTTTTTATTGCTATTGATATGTCAACTCTAAAAGAGGCTGGCCGGGCATATTGGGAGATGCAGTAAAACAATAGCCAGAAGACGACTTGTCCATCCCATGATCTCTTACCTTCACTCATGCACCGTATCAAAAACATCTCCTCCTCTGTCTCCAAATGGATGTAGCAATAAGTCCTACTTCGAAAGTTAGCGGTCTTCTGCACTCAGGTCAAATCCTACCATTTGCATCTTAAAAATAAAGATCTGTTTACACTTTCCTATCGATAACCAGATATAACAAAGATTGAATCAAAAATTTAATTTCATGATTTTACTAATATCAGTTACCCCAACACTCCTCATGGGAGTGATACTGATTGACTGCTTGAAATCCACGGGAGAACACGCTGCAAATATACCCACCAGCAGCGTTTGCCGAGCCAGCGGTGAAGAAATGGGCAAATGTATATGCAAGGGGGGACACCATGACAATTTAAAGGGACCATGCAGATCATATCATACACGTTGCCCTTTAAGTGATCTTTTTGATAATGTAAGTTGCTACCAATGGAATCTTCTTTTCACTAAGTACTCTACTAACACTTTGCCCCGTCAACAGATCCTAGTTCATAATTGCAACACACGCACTCCACTCATGCAACTCCTTTCTTATCACAAAAGCTCTTCAGTGGCCCTGCTCATATCACTCTACCCTGCAGTATCAGACGGTAACCCGGCCTTCAGAGGTTGCTTCGGGGTTGGGGGTCTCTTTATATTCTATAGAGGTTCACATTGATGAATATCTGCAACAGATATATATAGGAGTTTTCACTGTAGTGACATTTATTCCAGCTTCTTCCTGGTTAGTAAATTCACTCCCACGAGGCCAGAACTGGATAACCGTGCCGTGTTCAGCAGTGCCCTCAGTTAAAGATGATTGAAATAACTCACTCCTCCGTAATTGAAATTTGTTAAATGAGTCATCTCGTAATTACCAGGCAGGCAGTCTGGTCTATTCATAATCTGCTTTTTTTTAAAACAAAACAACACCAATTTATAACTAATCTGTTTTCTTAGCTGATTACACAGGGTATGATTAATCTCTGAAAGCATCCAGTAGGGAGCAGAGGATTTTTCCAGAGAAAGGATAACTTGGTGTTGCTTTGATGTGCATCGGGGACAGACTGCGACCCGTTATCTCTTTCAGGTTGTACGGTGTTTGTCAGTTCAGAGTGGATGTCGAAGGTAATTCCCCGACTGTGTTTGGTCACGGCTTGCATGATTAACTGTTCACTGCTTCCTCTGTGTATCAGTGATATGTAAGGTTTAGACTTAGAGCATTAATAGTTTTACGCACATACATCCTTATCACGTGCCCATATTTAATAATCATTACCTAAACCAGAAGGTGGTCCTGCTTGGCCTTCAGCCTCCCAACTGCTATCATCCGAAATACAAGATTGCACAGATATGTAGATTGCACACAAAGCCTGTTACACAACATAATGCATTTGACATATAAGAAAGGCTTACGTTCCATAATCATGCAAACGTAACAAAATATAGATAGAAAATAAACTTGTTCAGATGTATGCCAATAGTTTCCCCCCCTAGTGCAAAGCTACCATCCTCCTTATCATCCTCATCCACAAAAGCTCATCAGCCAGTTTTTTGTCGTTTTTTTAATAAAAGTTGGCTTGGTTTCCTCGGTAGGTAATTAAGACAGCTCAGAGCTGATCAGTAGTTCCCAACGCATAGAAAACATTTTTTTCCATGATCCGGATCACATGTATAGGATACGAGGTTGTCATCCAAGGCTGACTTTGGAAACCATGTATCCGATATGTCATTGAAAAGATTTAGGGATATACAGTCTTCATTCTGAACAGACTCAAGTTACAGCAGTAGATGCTTACATCGTGCCACGGTTTGATGCTAAAATACATCCAGACAGCCTTAGTTTTACATCATATCGCCTTTTTATTATTATGCCATTTTACCATTCAATGAACGCTGCTCTGTGTTCCTATGGAGTTAAAGATCTCACTGCCCACAACATTATTTTGCCGTGTTTAACTGTCTTAAAGTAGTATATTCAGGCATGGACTGGCCACTTAGCACACGGGGCAAATGCTGCCCTACATCATTCCATATACACCCAATCTGCCTCTCCAACAGCGGATCCGGTGCCAACGTGTGCAGCCACTGCCTGGGTATGCCTAGCCGCATGTGAAATGATCATTAAAACTTAATGTGTAGCCTGTCATATCCAGCCGTCATCTAATGCCATTAGGCGGTCAGCAACCGAGCTATCCCCAGTCCGGTCCTGAGTTTATTTTATCCCTGATCTTATAATCTTTGATTTCTGAGTGCTTTCACTCCATTGTAAGGAAAGTCAGTTTACACGATTCTTCTCCATATATTGTTAACCAGAAACTTGATCTCCCAGTTGCTTGGGTTTGAAAATCCAAAAAGCAAATTTGTAGGGGGTTTTTTAACAAATCTTTTTTTTTTTGCTGCCGACTATAAATTGAATTTTTGTAATAATTCAGTAATGCATGACTCAATAGAGGTTATTAAGACTGGCAATCTTACATTTTTTTATACATTTGTAGACATATTTGAAGAACGCCAGTAACGACTATGAGTACGATTTAAAGCAGACATGTTATTATATCACTTTGTATCATTTTTTTGAGACAGAAATATAAAAATAATATTTTAGCAATCAAGCTGTATTTAACCCTTGTAAAGGTACATTGCATTCTCCCATAATAGTATAAATGAACTGGGATATAATACATGTCACACACTGCTGAGATTTGTACAATCATTTTACATTTGTTATTTCAAGGATTTTCAGTTTTAACAGAATTACAATCTCCTTTTTTCTATTTTCTTTCTTGTTGAATGTGTGAGATCACTTGTTTCATTGCTTTTAAGGTGTTTTACTTTATTTAAATTACTGCGGTACTTTGAGTTTCAGTATCACATGAAATCCATCTGTTAAAGGCTTTTCCAATAGACCACGGAAAAAAAGAGCAGAATAAATATATATCACTATCGCTCTCATTTTGTGTCTCTGATGACTACGAGATATGCATTCACTGTCGCTATGTGAGAGGTTCCATATATAAAATACTATGGAAAAGCAGGTGAGTTTGCTGTTTATACACCATCAAATACACCCAGGCAAGGGGCTTTCGTTTTGAGGGGTCTGGAATCATGGCTAAGGCTTTGTGCAACTTTTGTAAGCTATTTTTGAGTAGTTGTTGAGCAGATGAATACGATTTTTTATTTACACAGATTAACATATTTTGTTCTGTTTGTAGTAAGGCCATAAAGGGGGGAAGAAAGATGGACTGGGGGATTTAGGTCCCACAGAGGGACTGTTCCTCCTAATCACTGAATAATGAGGCTGTGTGAAAACAAAGTAAAATTATAATTTCATCTGTATATTTGCTTTCACATTTACCTTGAGACATATTAATATTTTTAAGGTGAAAAAAAACAACGTATGCCTAGAGGGTAATCTTTTAAAATATTCCCTTAAAATGGAATTGAAGCTTTCATCATACCTCAAATAATAACACAAATAACAGAATCTTTGAGTGCGATTATATGCGATTATAAATAGCCCTTGTTTTCTGTACAAATGATTATGCTGATTTTCAGGGTTTAACAGCACTTTGTTGTGCTAACTTCCAAGCTGAATGGGTAATTATGCACCACAGTTAATTTTAATGGATTCATTAATACACAGGAAGCTTCATTATCACAGCACAAAATGTCAAGGCTATAACCCAAGGATAGAATTTGCTATCAGTCTCAGCTTTCTAACTCCTCACAGATCCAAGCATGTCGTCACTATAGTCAGACATGTTGGGTCCTGTTTTAGGTCTGATCCAGCACCCTCAGCCATTCCGATGATCCCACCTCGGCAGCCGCCCTCCTTTCTCCTGGGTGCGTCTCCCAAACACATGCAGCGTTTAGATCAAGTACACCAGAGCAGCCCAGAAACCAAAATAAATAGTAGTGCAAACATAAATTAGTAGCAAAAGCTTTCTTGAATTTAGGGGCCACACAGGGACTTGAGGTACCAAGAGTTGACCCTTCCCTGAAGATTTTAAAAGACAGCACAAACTAGTAGGTGTCGGTGTTAAACTTTCAGAAGCCATGGCTCCAGGGATGTATCTATTCCTGTTTACTCTGCAAATAAAATTATCGCTCCTGCATATGCTAATATCTGAACAATGCATGCCCATTGTAGTTTGTCTTGAAATGCGTTATGATCTTTATCTAAGTTGCAAACCCCTAGGCTAATCACTTCAACAAAAGCAAATTGGAGTCAGGAGTTAGCAAACCTTGAGTCCAATCAATGAAACTGGGATTGGAGGTGTGTTTTAAAGCTACTTTGACATAAAAACTCAAACATTTTCTCAAAATGCATCTGCTGATGTGAACAATGCCTCACAAAATATAAATCTCAGAATACCTACAATCCAGAATGTTGGTTTGCATAAAGCTGAAAAGGGTTATAAAGTAATATCAAAGAGTTTACATATTCATCAGGCCACGCTTAGACTTGTTTATAAATAAAGATGATTTAGTACTGGGGCTACTCTCCCTAGAAGCGGACGCCCAACCACAACGCAGAATACTCAATGAGGTAGATAAGAACACTAGAGTAACAGCTAAAGGCTTGAATGAATTATTGCAACTGGTTAACATCTCTATTCATGAGTCTACTATACGCAAAACATTCAGGATGGCTGTCCGCCAGCTGAAGCTCAGTAGAAGTAGGGTGATGCAGCAGGACAATGACCCTAAACATAAAAGTAAATTACTACAGAATCAGAATGGAGTGATCCAGTCAGAGCCCAGACCTGGAAGTAGATCAGATCATAATGTATGAACAATTAATTCAGAAAACCTGATAATTACCAATTTGTTTATCAGTGGCAAGAAATTTTGGATCGCTGGGCAAGAAAGAAGGTGCAAGCCACTCTTTTACTTAATTTTAACTGAAAACTTGCCCCTTGTAGGCATTAATACATACAAGGTCTATTTATTTTATGTATTCTGTATGCTCTGCCATTCAGCATTGTTAAACAAAGTTGCAGTCGTATTTAAATATTGTAATTTAATCAGCCACTGACCTAATAAATCTAAATATAAATCCCAAGCATGATATTAAAGTATGCTGGGGACATGCTGTCATCTCTGTTTGTCTGAGGAAATCTTTCATTGCGATTAGGAAGTAATCTAAGCGCATTAAAACCCTTTTTCCTTCAACAAACACACAGAAGGATTATTGCATGTCTGATCCTACATATTTTGTATTTCCAAATGAATTTGGAGTTATCAACTCAACTGTTTGTAATGCTTAATACCTGAAAACAGCATTTCATAAAATAAATCCAAAAGCCTCCCACTGGGTAAAATTTAATCTGAATTTTTTAAAGTTCTGTCTTTGCACTTAACTTGAGAGAAATATAACTAATGTATTAGAAAAAGGTTGTATTGTAGAGCATCAGTGTTTCTACGTGCTAGCCTTAAAGTAGCCCCCACAGTGCCTGAATTATCTATGAGCTCAATTTGACATTTAGACTACCATGATGCTGGCTGAGCATCATGGGAAGTGCAGTTAACGGTAGATAAAGCTGCAGATGTTAACTACAATTCAAATGATGTTTAGTCAGCCAGGTGTCCACCATGACTAGGCATCATGGGAGTTGTAATCCACAACTAACATCTGTCACATCATCTGCTGTTAACAACTGTTCACATGCTGGCTGAGCATCATGGGAAGTGCAGTCAACAGTAAAGCTGCAGATGCTATCTGTGAACTACAATCCCATGATTCTCAGCCAGCCATGTGTCCACCATAATGCTGGCTAAGTATCATTTGAAGAGTAGTCCACATAAGCAGAGACCCTTACACACTGCCTTTACACACACCTGCCCATAAACACACATATACATATACACTGCCTTTACACATGACTGCCCATACACACTGCCTTTACACACGACTGCCCAAAAAACACACACACATACACAAACACTGCCCTTAAACACGACTGCCTTTACACACATCTGCCCATAAACACATATACACACGCACTGCCCTTACATGCACATATACATGTACACTGCCCTTACTTACACCTGCCTTTACACACACAAACACACACATACACTGCCCTTACACACACATACAGCTTACAAATACCTATACTGCTATACTGCTCTTACACAGACACATATACACACACATAAGCTTACAAACACACACAAATATACACATATACTGCCCTTACACCCCTTTATCCCCATCTCTTACCTCTTCCTTCATCCTCCATTCTTCTTTCTTCTTCCTCCATCCTGTGGTGGGACCACGGAGTCTGTCACTTCAGACCTCGCTTTACTGCTCCCTCATTGCTACGCGCTGGCTATTGCTGCAGAGCGTGGGGTTGATTAGGAACAGTAAAGTGAGGTCTGAAGTGACAGACCTCGCGCTCCCTAATGTTGAGCTGACTAAAGGGAGAATGTGATCTCCCTCTAGTCCTGCACGCTGCAGCTGTTGATTCAGGGCAGCTGTGCGCCCCCTCAGAGTTGCGCCTCACCCTTTCGCCACCCCTGCAAAGCGGGACAGAGGTAGGGATAGGCGGGACAGAGTCCCAAAATCGGGACTGTTCCACCAAAATCGGGACAGTTGGGGGGCATGAATGTAAGTGCCCCTCCATTATGTTATTGCTCCCTATTTGCTGAGTTGGGTTTGCTATCTTTGTCACCTTTTTCCAGGCATCCCAGCTTCCCACAAAACTCAAAAAGGTCCTCTAGTACAAGTTTTTGCTAGATTAATTTAGTCAAGTTGAAACCTATAAAAGATGGCATTTCCCTTTTAAAGAATTATTAGCACTTTAGGGGGGTCTTAAGAACCCATGTGTTAGACATTGAAAAGCTTAAATCATCACAAGTGAGCTACATTTTGTTTCAAAGTATATTCAGATGTGTGTAAGAATCTCATCCGTAGCGGTCATAATAATATAAATTATATAATATAAAAGTCATGGTTCACAGTCATGGTTCACAACCAGATTTTCTCCACTGATTGAACTAAATGATTTTGTAAGGAAAAAATAACTTATCATTATATAAATCGCAAATGGTGTATAACTGTATACTTCTCTAGGTTTCATAGAGGTTTATGTACAGTAAAAGTATAGTAGTCATCTTTAGTACAATATATATATATATATAGATAATATAATATTATGTGTGTGTGTGTGTATATGTACAGTATTAGTAAAGCTGATCCAGATGATTTGGCCACATTTTTCGAGACTAAAATACTATGTGAATCCAGTTCTAGTACCAGTGGGACTACCATAATAATTGCTTACAACTGTATGTTAAGACATGTTAGCTTTTGTGTGGTCTCAGGTCATTATTGGTTAAAGAAATGTAAGCCTAACCCTTGTCAATATGTTGCAGCATTCAATACAGTACAAGGGCCTTCTTTGTAGGTTGTACAATTTAAATTATAATAGATTTTTTTTATTCCTTGGATGCACCTGACATACGCTGCAGTCATTAACATTTATGTATGGCTTCACATTTTTAAAGTAGGATATTAAGAATGATTACTGAAACAAAAAGTAATGTTTACATTTATTGCGTTAAAAAGACAAAATGTCACGACAATATTAGCTTACATGGGACATCCAGTTCTTAACAATAATTCTCAAATTAAAGTTTAAAAATAACCACTTCTTTACTAAATGGCATTACATAAGTTATGGTGGGGTAAAGGTGATGGAAAACCCTTCCACTAAAATTTAAGGGGTAGTAGAATTATTATTCTACGGCACCAGACATGCCAGAAGGCTTGCTGTTCCCTCAAAAATCTCATGGTGCTGCCCCAACCACAAGGGATTCTGGGTAGGCGCATGCAAATAAGGTCAACAATTATCTGATGTCTGTAGATGAGTGTTTAATAATGCTTTTACATACCTACATTTTAGTGGAAGGGTTTTCCATCACCTTTACCCGCCATAACTTATGTAATGGTATTTCTTGGTTACCCCAAGCCTCAAGTATTAAGCCAGTATCACAACCTCATGCTGACGAGTCCGATTAAAGGACGAAACAGCTGTCCATGAGTGGTGATCTGGCTACTGCACCTCTTCCCGAGTTTTGTCTAAAGGCTGTCTTGTACAGCGGGCAATTACTTTCAAGGGATCCATGTATAAAGTGGATATAGAGGCAAAAAGTGATCATTGTTGACCTTATTTGCATGCGCCTACCCAGAATCCCTTGCGGTTGTGGCAGCACCATGAGGTTTCTGAGGGAACAACAAGCCTTCTGGCTTGTCTGGTGTCTGTAGATGAGTGTTTAATAATGCTTTTACACATTACTAAATGGCAAATGACTGAGCTGGCATCGAGCGATGCCTTCCCTGCTGTACTCTGCCTCCCGAAAGAGAATTTCAAAATTTTCCTTAGACCGGTTTTTATTGATCCAATGAAGATCATACATTTGTAAAAGTCATAAAAACAAAAGCAGCATAGGCATGCTCATTGATGTTTTGTCTGAGCGACACAAAGAATGTTATAAAATATTCTCTTTGTGAAGCTCATAGAAGAGTTTCATAGTCTAACAGCTTTAAATACTAATTACCTTTGAAACATCTTGGTATTTATGTAGATAGAATTGCAATAGGATTTTCTTGTTTTAACCTTTGAATGCTAAAGGGGAGCTTTACACATGAATAGTGGCTCATCTAATAATAAAATGTAATATCAATATTATACAATGCAAAATATGATAACGATCACTGTTAACTGATAACTCATTTCTTAAAGGTAATGTGTGCATTTTATATACCCCATAAGAAGTTTGCATTGAAGGGAGACTCTTCTGACGTGCTCTTCGGAGCTCTTCTCCTGACTGTCCACTCAACTTTCGGTGGCCATGTTAACTTCTCGAGCATGTAACAGCAAATCTAAAGAAGATAATTGCTGTGAGATTACAGCTTTCGCATCCGTCTTTACCAAGACTTATCTATTTCACTGATTGTAGTAATTAGTGCTTTCAGTAATCTTAATGAGCTTGCATAAAGAAGTGGAGGATAAATAGACATGCATGACAGTCTATGTATTCTTTGGAAAATTGTATCATATGAAGAAGCCCATGTTAGGAATCAAAAAACCGACATACTGTGTGTCTCAATCATAGGCATGTCCATCTTAGCATAAGTGTTTTGCATTTTACTTGCTGTGCTCTGTACAATGGTGGTCTTTTGTTACTTTTAATCCACCACAAACATCTCCGTACGTGTTGGAAAATATTACAAACGGTTGCGTTATGATTAAAAATAAGGCGTTTCTATCTATCCAATTCATTGTTATGCCTCCTACTTACTCAGCCTTGCATTTTAATTAACGCATAAACAAGACCACACTGTTTCTCACCACACTGCACTCTGACTTCACACGCTAACTTTCATGCCAAGTTCCTGATTTGATGTAGTGCGAGGGCAGAAGGCACCAGGGATGGAGTAGTGTGACCAATGTTCCCCCTGGTTAGTACGCCCCTCACACCTGGATTTATTAGGGTCCTGGTAGCCCCAATACTCTTATTTTCTCGTAGCTTTTTTATACTTTTAAACTGAGGGGGTAGATGAGCAATGACCACTGACTGTACGGGTTTGTCCTGGTCCCTCACCATGCATATAGCGTATGTTGTGTGCAATGGAGCTATTTAGGGTCCATTATCCAGTACCGTAAAGCTTATCAGGTACAAATAACTAGTATAATGTCCATAATCATCGTGATTTAATTAATTGCGTTGAAAGACGATTCTCAACAAAAGGATATTTCTAATCTCGCTGACATTGTTTGAGATATTGGGATTTTGTGGACTACACACATTTTCGTGTTACATGTCAGGTCTAAAACTACGAACAAATGCGTCATTTCTACAATTTGCTGAACATAAAGGATATGTTTTATATAAAGCAAGTTAACAGGTTGCTGTGGCTATAAAAAGGTTCAATTGAGTTGTAAACATAAATATGTCATTCGAAAGAACAAAATAACCTTTAAATGGTTCTGTTTTTGTAAAATGACCAAATATATTCTACTGTCGTCAAACTTCAATGACTACTCCCAAAAACGTAAAGCTTCACCTTTATGCAGAATAGATAAAAGTGCTCTTTGTGTGTTGGGATGAAGGGTACAATGTATTTATTTATATTTGGAGAACAGTGTATATTCTAGATACAGATCATACTTTGTGAGGTCTATTTGCATTTTACTCACCAGCCAAATAAAAAAAAAATGTATTTCATAAATCCGCCAGTAATCTTTCTAGCACAGCGTGCACTTACTTTTTTACGCAAAGCAGAACACAATGGGGTTTATTCAGTACAGGGAAAGTTGTCGAGACTACATCTACACTATCTACTATAGAGAACATACATAAGTGAACATTTCTGCTGCAGGGAATGCTTGGCTGGCCCTGTATAATGTATAGCTCAACCTACATACCTGAGAACCGGGGAGTGGGGTTAGCCCCAGGGACTTACATGGGAGTAAATGTAGGCAGGGATCAGGGAAAAGTGGATGAAGAGTAGGCAGAACATGGGTGATGAGGGCTGGGAAACAGGTATTCCAGGGCAAACTAGGAGAGTTCATAGATAGGTAAATCAAAGTCTCCTCACCCATTGAATAATGGGTCAGCTCTTCTTGCTGGAGAAACTTGCCAGTGTTGTTTGCCCTCCATAATGGACAGTGGAGTAAGAAAAATCACAGCTCTCCTTTCCGTGTGTGTGTGTGTGTATCATATGGGCTTATTAAGTTAAAAATTGTGTTGCTCCATACATTTAAACACTGCGATTTTCTTGATAGAGTTCATTGTTTCTTAATTATCAGGACTCCTGATTTGGAAGCCCAAATTATTTTTTTTTTATTTAGTGACACTTGAGTCGTTAAGGAGTGATGGACTAGTATTGGTTTTGTCTATTAAAGCCCACTTCATATGCAGCAGAAGCTTTATAACAATATCAATATATATATTTTTTTTCTGCTGCACGTATGTTGTGAACCCTGCAGCGTGTAAGGGATTGTAGTCCTGAGATTGCATTGAAATCTTCGGGAAGGCTTTGCAGTGTTTTGTTGGGCAGTAAGCTCCAGGCTTTCACCATAATAGCTAGAATTTCCAATAGAGAGACTTTTGAAAACCACAGCAAGTCCTTGATTAGACAAATGATTGCCCTTGTTTATTTGTTGTGCAGTCTGCGGCCGAATACGTGAAAATTCATCTCCCCGAAGTGTTGAAACAGCATCTTCAAGATTTTGAAAAGGACAAAGAAAACAGTGTGCTTTCCTACCAGACAATCCTTGAACAGCAGATCCTGGCAATAGACCGTGAATTGCTCGAAAAGCTCACCGTGTCTTATGATGAAGCAGGTATGTGGCATCCTTTCTCCTCCAATAGCTGTGTATTAAAGGCTTAAAATCACCAACAAGCCTTGCAATTACTTTTCCCCCTGCAGTGACCACCACATGCTTATCACAATGATGGATGTATTCATCACATGTATGGTTATGGTTTATGTAAGGTGCTTTACAAAATATATGCAATTTTTTTAAGCCTTGTGTTATTTTAGACACTGACAAAGTAATGTAGAACACACAGGACCAAACTAAAGGTTGAAATTCTATTTTACATTATTCTGTTTGATTGAACTGGATATATGACCTATACATCCTGCTGGGAATTGGCAATGGATCAAGAGATATGTTTCATTTGCAGCCATTTGTGTGTATATTTTTAAATGTACCTTATTCTCACTTGCAGCATTTGCAATGCAAATGACAACAAGCACCCAGAATGCGTTCTGGATGCTTAGACAAGTTCACTTGGTATAGGGTTGGGGAAAGCGTTCCTGAATCTATCAATGTAGCCAAGATAACTAGTCTTTGAAATCAAGGTCAAACCTATGGTTCTAATGCCTTTGTGAACTCTTTTTGGAGCCTCCATTTTACTTTCTTTTTTTTTACCCATATATCGTGATGGGCTTACCTGGGAACTCTCTCGGGAGAAGCACCGGTTCTCTGGGTCAACACCCGAATCCTCCGGGTCACGGGAGTGGGGTCTTTACAAGCCCCACTCCCTGCCCATTTCTCCTTCAAATGGGGGTGTTTCCCGCGATGTCCGATCCTCTCTGTGACGGTGGGGTCTGGCACCGCCCCCCCCTCAGCATACTGTGTGGTAGGAGGTACAGTGGGCGGGACAGTGGGGAGATCAGCTGGAGGGGTGGCACTTCCAGCACAGTCTCTCTCGATAAACTGGAGGATGTGAGGTACAGCGGGCGGATCTACAGGCGTCACGCATGCCGCAGATTAAATGCTGCTCCCCTATTCAGAGAAAGGGAAGGTGACCTGGAGGTCACCCCTTCAACCTCTGCAGCAATGCTGGCAGCACTCATACATCTATTTCCCAAAGACAACCTCTCAGAGATGCTTTTATACTGCTCAGCATGGTGATTACAGAAGCTCCACCCCCTTGATGGGACGGTGTGAGTTTAGGACAATGTCAGTACTTGCAATGTGCACCGTGCCGTAGTGTTGCTGATTCTCCCTGTCCCCAGGAGTGCTGCGGGGAGTGAGGATATATGCGCCCATGAGCGCAATGGATGCAATGCTGCCAGGACTTCATCTCCCTCCGGCGACGGACCGGTAAGGGCGTAAAACGCTCCAACCCAGTCATCTAGCCATCACAAAGTCGCTCAGAGAGTTCCCAGGTACAAGTAGCTATACCATACTTAATTCAGGTCTCATTCCCACCTACATATAAGGTTTGGGAGGTTCAGCTTGCAATGTTTATTTTAGAAGTGACGTAATATGGCAATAATACACTTTTCTACTTTACATTTTCTTAATTGCCTACTGAAATTATGATATACTCTAGGGTACTTAGTCAAAACCAAATGGTTACAAAAGACTATAGTTGTGTCAAAACCACAAATATATGTGCTCATGCATGTAGCATGCTCCCACAATTACCTTTCTTCCGCGGGATATGAAAACAACTATTATCTATACAATATCAGGATTCTTTGCCTCAGGTGAATAAAACCTGCCAGTGAATTGCATGTATATCACTTCAATCAAGTCATTTATTGTTTAGTACAAGCACAGTAAATGCTGTGTTCCTGTTTCCTAATCTATATCTGATTACAAGAACAAAATGTGTCCCTTTTGCAAATCATTGCAGATGCCAGATGTTTTCCCTGCTTAATGCTTTGCAATTATTCAGTGTCAGTACTGCCAACCTGTCTCATCCCTCGTTCACCATCCAAAAAGAAACATTAACTCCCCTTGGACTGTGTTTCACTGAGCCAATCTAGGACCCCTTTCACTTAATTCCGAGCCCCTTTTATAATGCGGTCTTGGTTCCATGAGCAGTGACAAGTATGCAGTCGAAATATAAAATTGCCTTAGGTGTTAATCTTTTAACTACATTAAGGTATTTATAGATGCCAAACAAAGAAAAGCTGTCTTCTTATTTCTTCTTTGGTGATCTCGCTGGGAATTGCTGGTATGTTGAGTAAACTAACACAGGGGTCTCAAGTGAAGACTCCAACTTCTATATTAAAAATAGGCTTCAATTATAGAGATAATGTCACCATAGAAGATTAAGCAATTGCTTAGGGCCCTCATAGGTGTATGGGGCCCTACGAAAAGGATGTGAGAATAACGAAACACAAATTCCTCATGGAGTTATAACAGCAATGTGTCTTTTTATTTATTTATAATTATTATCATAACTATTATTCACTTGTGTTAGTGATAGGACCCACTGATGTTGTCTGTCTGTACTTCCTGGTACAGTAAAGCCTGAAGATGCTTTTTGTTCATACATGTTACAGTCCAGATAGGGTTTCCACCCTAGTTCTCACATCTGTAGCTCGGTGCAGACCACAACGTATACTTATAACTAGACTTGTGAATTTGTGTTTGTACAAATTAAAATTTTAACAAAATTTGACAATTTCATTAATTCATACAAATTTCTGACGAGGAAGGGGCCCCCGACAAAACAAACAAAAACGAAGCAGAGAGCTCTGCATTTTTGCATTTTGTTGCTCTTTCACTCTCACTAACACTTACTGACACTCTCACACTCTCTCTCAATGCCCCCAACCTCCTCCGCCGACTGCTTCCTTTATCCTGTCTCCATTTCCGCAGCTCCGCTTGTTCTCTTGCCTCTTCTTGTTCTTCTATCTTCTATATTTTTTCTTCTGTCTTCTGTCTTTGTCCACTTCTCCCTTGGATCAGCTCCCTTAATAAGACCTCCCAGAGCACTTCTGCAAAAGGAAAGAGCCTCTGTGTACATCTTCTCCACCCATTGCAGGAGACGAACACAGAAGTGGTCCGTGGAGAAGGCAAATGAGAGAATGCATGAGAGAGAGTAAATGAATAAGTGTAAGAGAGCATGAGGTAGTGTGTGACAACAAAATTTGTTTCCAAAACGAATGTCTGAACCGAAGGGAAAATTTGTTCTCTGAAAATGAATGTCCAAATTGTTTTTGGTCCATTTACTTGTAACTTTAGATAAGGCCAGTGTTAGGATTCAAAAGAATACTTTGAAATAAACAGTCACTTTTGGCATTTTTATTCCTTAAGGAGTCACAGTAAATTGAGGACTTCTTGACCTCAGTTATTTGTGCAGCCTTAAATACATACAGTATATTTAGCAACTCTTCAATTTTTGCCGAAGCCTGTTCTTTCCATCAATGTGTTTGCAGCAAAGGATGGTGATTTGGCCACTTTAAAGTAGTGAAAAACCAAGACAGATAATTGCCCTGTGATTCAAATCTTTTTATTTGATAGAGAAGTTGATAGGTAAATTGCTATTTTGCTAATGTTACTGTAAGTGCAAGTATGTTTTTTTTAGAAAATCATTCTTACAGTTGTTTAGATTTCTCAGCATATTTTTACCAATGAAAATAATATCAGACGATGTATGTGCAATATAAGAATGTTTTGTAATATTATTGATATTTATCTGTCAGAAAATTAAGCTACATTATTCAGGATATATAATCAGACACAAGCAATCTGTAGAGCTTTGAACTGCCAGCTGTGGGATGTCAGGGAATATTTTTTGTATTGAAAGAAAACCCAACATCATGGCATCTGTAATTATAACCCGGGTCTACATGGGAATAACATTGGGGTTTTATGTGCTATAGGCTGATCTGACCCAATAACAAAACTCAATAACATTGAAAGAGCTATTATGCAAGATATTAAGATGAATCTACCAATCTACTCAAGGTAGAATAAAGTAGGTTAGTTTGCTCAAAATACAATTTGGTTTACATAACGCCGTCTTTGAACCTCAAACAGTTCCGGATTGGAACCGTAAAACTTGCCCAGATTTGCCCCGACCTCCAAGCCTGCCCCAAAATTAAGTTTCCAAAAGGCAACCACCATCACAGCCTTAGGTATGCACATTCAACGCTTATTTGCAATTAGTCTATATTTTAATTTTTTTTAATAACTTGTACCAGTCACGGAAGAATTATGAGTTACTTGATTATATAACACATTCAAGTTTATATTTGAACTTTAATATTAAGGAAGAAGGATGTTTTAAATGTAAGCCTCTCATGTTTTTCCAGAATGGAGAAAGTCTTTGTTCGAGAAAAAACAAACAATTGCTGATAAGCTACGTTTCATTTTTAGTAATGTGTTTTGCTTGAGCAAAATGTTATTAGTTCCTGAACTATATTGTGTGAAATTCAGTGCTTTTTCATATTTGCTTTCTAATGGATTACCCAATCAAAAAGGCCTAGTACAATTATGTGGTTATTGATAGAAAATGAAATACAGTTTATATGGGATTGATTTTTGCAAAGCCCCATACAGCTGATAGCAGTTAGTGAGATAGGAATCCATAGGAACACAAATCTACAAGTCCTTCCATCACCTTGTACGCGTTAAAAAAAAATCTCTGGACGCGCTTGAAGCTGACATATGGAAATTCTTAGTAAAGAGGCGATAAAATGTCACCCAAAACACTTTCCAGGCTGATTTTCATCTATTTTTATTTCAAATACTCTAACAGCCCTTTTTGGAGTTTTCGTAGAATTGATGGATGGATAGATAGAATTCGTGTATATATCTCAAAAATGACTAGAAGATTGTCATGTTTGACCGTTTAATTGGCAGCAACACAAATTTGAGTAATAATTGTGGAAAATATATGACTGCCCATCTTTTAATAGCTATTGTATAGAGATACATTTTCCATTTGCCTTCTACACTTAGATTAAAGGTTTCCCAATGAATCTTGGATTTGTGTTCCCTCATATTATTTTTTCAGTACATAAAGCCTTCTAGAATAACCGAAATATATCCTTCACCCCAGTTAAATATTCTGTTTCCGATAACACATATTTGCCACCTCTCATCATGACAAACACATCCTTAATGTTTTCATTACTGATTATTTTTTTTTATTTAATAATTCTCTCCCTGTATCTACAATTACACACTGCTTATGTACATGTTGCCCCAGTTAAGCAATTACCTAATGTCACATTTATACTGTGACTGATGGGATTTCACTTTGCGACCAGTTACGGTAAGGTCCACAAATGGATCTTGGATCTGAATCCATTCCTATTTTAAACCAAGTATCTAACAGCTAGAATCCGTCAGGGTTTATTTCCCTGCCATATTTTTGTTGAGACCTTAATCTCAGATATCCATAAATGTCATCGCTCCATAATAATATTTGTGAGCAACAACAACATGTTGGCGTGGTTCTATGTATTAAAGCAGCACATTTATTAATATGTATTAATACATTACAATAGAACACCAATAGGTAATAAAGTTCATTGTATAATGCTACATAACAGTAGATTTTTCAAAAGACATTGGGAACAATACAGAAAGTGCTATAGGGTTGCCATTTGACAGCAGTGCTTCATAGCACATCCCTTGTGGGTCTATCACCACATCAACCATCAGTGCGAAGGGAAAGGCCACGTGCTGATAGAGAATATGAGAACCATGCAGTTTCCCTATCAGTGTTTACCGAGATCAAACCCTATATTAAACTATAATCTAAAGTTACTTGAAAGGCACTAATGTATTTCATTTTTCAAGAAAGTTCTGGCCCGTCCTACCTTTTTCTGTTTTAGGACAGAACTCTGTTTCAAGAGATCCCTGAAGCTTGTGTACCCATCCCGATGACCACATCAGCAGTATGCAGAATGCCAATTGCTATCAGACATTTTCAACGTTTGATAGCTTCAGCAGCTGTCTTCTGTTTCACATTAATACGTTTTAAAAAATGCTTTCCTTTTTATTTGATTGTCCTTTAATAGATCTAATTCAAAATTGCAGTGAATGTTTTGTATAATAAAAGTGAGTCAGAAATGGATGTCGAGATAATATAATGGAAACATCCAAATATATAAAGACAAAATCAAGAAGGGAGCAGTGATCCAGAAGGCTTGGCTGAATTGGGACTATGGAAAACTCAAATATATTACACCAAAATTCTAGCCAAACATAGAACAGTCTGCAGTGAACTCTGTGGTTTCTTATGTTGCTGGAGAATGCGTACACTAGATGGACAACTGTTTCTAATTTTCTTTGTTATGGCGGCCTTCAAAAGCATATTCAGAGATCAGAGAACCTGTTTTCCATCTGTGAACACAGTATGACTGTAAAAGCAACCAACTAGTCCCCCGTTACAGAAATAAGATGGAAAAAATGCCATATCATAGCCCTGGGTGTGTGATTTCAACCATAATTTCCATTCAATGCTGATGATTTTAACAGGTGTGGAAAAAACATTGCAAAATTGTTTCCTGACAATGGCCAAATATTGTATGATTCCTCATCCAGATCTTTGAGGCTCTGCTATTCAGATAGAAACTCAGATATGAACAGTCCAACTTTTTGAGTTCTTCCCCCAAAAAGTATAATATTTCCTACTTCAGCATATCCTTGAGACAAACGCTGCTAAAAGAAGTCATTTGTTTCTTTTTAAAGTATGATGTAGCAAGCTGGTTAATAAACACATCTGGATATATATATTTTATGTAGCTAACAAGTCAATACAAATGGAGAACAAAGAGAAGAAAAGAACTGTTCTTTTGTTTGCTTTTGCATAGAATTTTTTAAGGGAACCCAGACCCCATGTTTGCTATGTTTGGTAATTTTATAAGGCACGAGGAAGCACAAATTGGCAGACAAAACTATATTTCTACTTCTCTCGTTGATGAGGGACATTTGCTTATCAGGATTCATCATTCTTGTAACAAAGTCTTAACTGCCAAAGGTACCAAACCATTACATGTTAGAAGTAATATGGTAGGGAATTGATGTCAGATGATTCCATGAGTGAGGCATATACTGCATATCAGAAACATAATATGCAACAAAGAAGGTTTAGGTATCAATGTATGAAGGATATATATTCTATATATTCAGTATTAAACAAAAAAAAGACAAATTTAAACCCATAAAACTGCAAATTAAAATAATTCATCTATTACAGGAGATTATTTTTGTTCTAAATCAGAATTGGTTAATGGCTTCATTGAACGCAACACAAGCACATGGTCAATAGCGTGATGAATGTCTCTGCGTATTCATGCGAGGAACAAAACAAAAGTCTGCCTACTGGAGGAAAAATAACAGGCATCACTCGTCTATAATTATCTCTGTTTTCTCGATTTAAAAAGACATTTTTTTGAAAAGGCCAAACGCAACAGTCTGTGTATCCTTTTCTAGTGAGTCTGTTAACTTAAAAGCTTGATATATGCAAGTAGTATGGAACCACATAGGTCTAACCATTCAGATTACGGAAATGAGACATAAACACGGAGAAGGTGGTTAATGATAAATTTACCATTAACCTGCACGCTAATGGATAGAGTAGATGAAGAGAAGTTGACATCATTCTTTCACACCTGGAACACCTGCCTGCATTTCTTTGACCTTCTGGTGAGATTTCAGCAGTCATTAAAGAAGCTTCTAAATATCTGACCCAAACAGTACAATGAACAAATATTAAGTTGCCACAGTTAACAAACCTGTATATATATTTATTTTAATTAAATAGATTGTCCCATATATGTTACCATAAGAAGGCACAGCATACTGGATTTTGTAAATGCAGGCGTCTTGTCTGGGGAATGTGATAGAAACACTGAAATATATCGAGGGGGTTCAATAAAGTACAAGAGGGGAGCATATTTCAAGAATAAAAAACCTTACGGCAAAAGAAAATGTAATCAGAAGTAGACAGATGCCGAACAATTATCCTTTTACGCTCACACCTTACATTTCCCGTGGAGCATCAGAAACCTCCATACTCCTCAACAGCAGCAAAACATAGGACTGGAGCTCTCCCAGTTTGGCAAAATGTATTGTTTATAACAGCATATAAAAAACAGCAGCAGTTATATAGTCCTCAAGGCAAAGGTATTATTTGGGAATAATGAAGCCAGTGTTATCTCGTCATCACGTGTGACTTCAGATGTGGGGGGAGCCTGAATGGTGGGTCACAAGGAATGCATCGTGAACCGTCGTTCACAGAAAGCCACTTTAATTGGGGGCATGACTGGCAAAATTGGGGGTTCCCAAGGACTGCCTTGGGAGACAGTCCCCTGCACCGGCACGAGCGCACACACTACTACTTCTTGATGTTCCAAGTTTATCATGATGAGTTTTTTGGCCACTTTTTCATGGCTGCATGGAATGTCATGAAGGTTGTAACGCGTAAAAATACTTTTAATATTTTTTAAGACAGTCTTGAGGGCAGATGTTAGTTTTGCCAATACTACTCCGCTACAATTATTTGTTCTAGTAGATTGGTATTGTGATAGAATAGAAACATTTTCCTGGTCTAAAACTCACTCACTCATACACAATTATTTAACACAATTTAAAGCATTATACATAGTAAGTTCATGAAAAATATATATATATATATTATAAAATGTTATAGATAGGTGACATAATCATGATATTTTGGTTAAATTTTTATTGCTATTAAACAGTAAACAACACAGTAGTTGTAAACTGTTCTTAGGTGAGGCTAGTAAAGGTGGGTGTTCCACTTTTATTTAAATACAAAGTAAACAAATTACTTCTTATGACACCATTTGTATTAAGGATATATAGATCAAAAGTAGTTTCTACGAAATTCTATTATTAGTCTATTATTATTACCCTTTATTTATATAGCAAGAATGTATGCTGCGAAGCTTACAGTGTACGCTTTCAAGGGTTAGGACAAAACTAGAATTGGCAGACTAAGACAAACCGATATATTAGATAATTTTATATATCCCATTATGACAGCAACATTTTTACATGTGCAGTGTGGAAGTGCAGTAGTCGCAGACTGCGCATCTATTAATGTTACTGTCAAATGTGAACCATGTGTACACAATAAAAAGATGGAAAAAAAGAATAGTAATTTCCTTTTAAAGGGACAGTTTATTGTTACATAGTACCATTATATAATGCATATTAAAGTACTTTGTATGTAATTTAATAAACATTATTTCCTGTAAAAAAAAAACTCTGCAGCTCCACAGCTGCAGCTTACCTCAACTACCACATTCATCCAGGGGATCTCACTCAAGCCAGAGCTGGAGCAACCCATCTCCTGCAATGTGTACGTCTGAGGGGCAGGGGAACAGGACAAAAAGGTTCTGATGAATCCCTGCATGCATTTGCCAGCGAGGAAAAACAAATGTTCGTTCAATGGTGACCCTCAGCTGTTATATGCGTTAAAGTGCATACTACGACTGGCGTGTCTCCATCCGCTGGATCCATGGCATGGAAAGCAGCCCAAATGAACCTCGTTCCCCTTTGTCACTTTTGGATTTTCAAAATGAGAAGTTTTACTTTCAGTAACCTTTAGCTGTCATTAAAAGTTGAGCGCTACAAAAGTAGATCTGGAAAGACATGTACTCCCCTTTGAGTAATATTCTAGCACTGATCAGTGACACATTAGTACTGACATTTCTTTTGTGTGTGGAATAAAATCCATTATATTTTACAGTAACTTTGCTCAGACGGGAAAAGTTCAGCTTCAAACAGATTAATCGGTAATGTTTTTCTTTGGCTTGGTCTTTCTGGATTTTTTTTAATTAGTTGTTTGCCAGCATTAGACATAGTTCATTACATTGCTAGTTTATGAAGCTTTATACCCAATTATAAAAATGTGCCAACTTCTTCACTGGAAAAATAACATTTTTTGAAGTCCTTCAAGCAAGTTAGTTTTTTTTAATAAACTCATTTTCCTATCTGTATGGCTAATACAGCTAATTATTTATGTTAAGAGCAGGCAGCTCTTGGTGTAAGCTAGGGCTATTCATTTTCAGGTCTATTGATCACCGCTGCTGAAGCACCCAAGATAGATTCTAAAGCCACCATGATTTATTGGTCTTCAAGAAGAGATTATGTGATGGGATTCAAAATGTTGTAGTGCAGTCATCTTAACAACAATGATACGGAACACCCCAGAATTAAAACCCCTATTTGTGCGAGTGCTTATGAGATACTCGTACAATACTTGCTAGACAGAGCTCACAGCTGTTCTCAGGGCCATCTTTAATTTTAGTGGGGCCCTGGGCAAACATCTGTTTTTGGGCTCCATATATATATTTTATATTGTTGGGTAATCAATGCATGCCCAAATGATAGCAAATTCTGTAGTTTTATATGGTATCTCACCATGATATAGCCTAAGCAACGGTATGGCTAAATTTCACTATTGGAAAACTCTTCACCTGCTCCACTTTCCTTTTTGCCCAAGTCATACATAACAACATTTCCAATTAATACTGTGGTTCTCCGATCATGAAAGAAGATGCACCGTAATCAGGTCATCGGAAGGTACCATGCAGGAGACTGAAGTGCTTGCTTTAGCCATTCAGCCACTTAAGTATGGTAATGGTGCGCACATTTGTTGCTTGCTGATATTAGACAAGGGCTCTGCATGCACACTGCATACAAGAGAGAAATAGAGATGCTTCCAGATGGAAGCTTGTTGAGAGGACTTCCAGAGAGGTCCTTAAGGTGATGTAGTCCATTCTCTTCTTTGCTATTCCTCTGCTATTTATTTGGAAGCCATCCAAAATAGAATTGTGCAAATGGATCAAAAACAATTCAGATTTCACATTTTTAGTTTCATTTTTGGTCAATCCTGCCCTTTTGGTTTTGGATGAAATTCTGAGAACTTTTTCAATTGTGAAAAAAAGAAATGTGTTATCACTCACCCTTATTAATTCTCACACAATCTCTCACACTGACTCACACTCGCTCAAACTCTCTCTCAAGTCTCCCTACCTTCTCTGCCAACCACTTCCATGTCTCTGCCTCCTTTTCCGCAGCCCTGCTTCTTGTCTTGCCTATTCTTGTTCTTTAATTCTTATGTCTTCTGTCTCCTGTCTTCTTTCTTGAGAGTGTTCAAGAAAACTGCCTGTATTATTCTGGCGTCTTGGAGCACTTCTGCAAAAGGGCAGAGCCACAGCGCACCCCACAGGGACAGCTTCTCCCCCATTGCTACTATCGGAGCAGAGGGTGTCCATAGAGGCTGTGCCTTTTTGCAGAAGGGCTCCAAGGGGCCAGGTTAATGGAGTGGGTAGCGAGGAGAAGGGGACCAAGAAGGAAGACAGAAGAAAGATACAGAAGAACAAGAAGAGGCAAGAGAAAGAAATGCAAACAAAAATTCAGAGCTCTCTGTTTCGTTTGCATTAATTTTGTTAAAATTAAAATTTGTACAAATCAGAATGCACAAGTATTTTGGTGCAAATACTTTAAAGTCACAGATGTGCATTAATGATGTGAAGGATGGTAGACGTCAAAGCTAGGAGTCTTTCTAAAATTTAAACCATTATAATAACACAGATACTCTGCTAGAAGAGGGGATGGAGAAACCATATTTGTGTGTAAACAGTGATTACTAAGATATGCAGGTTTGTTTTTTTACTTCGAGAGCAATCAATTTATTTCCTAGTCATGCAATGGCCTTCTGTAGTCCATTGTACCTACTGTTCTTAATCACATTGTCTAGAGTGTCGCTTCATCTTACTCATGCTTTGTTACCATCGGTATTGCTTTTTCATTATTATGTTTACTTATCAGAGCTTTGATAGCATCCTCAGAGGTAAACTACAGTTGCCTTGTGGTTTCTTTTACTTCTTTATTTGTGACGTAGAATACGAACAGGTAACGCTGCACAGCAAACTTGTGCCTTGTGGTTGTAAACGAAATCAGCAGGGTAAAAAGCAGAGGCTTTGTTTATTGTGTGATCAACCTGTGTGCCCCAAAACACATTAATGGGGAGCGCAGATTCATTTGCAACTGGTGTACAATAAAACTGATTATTTAATACAATCATTTTTCTGATGATAAGGTACAATGCTGTACGCAGTGCAGTAGGTTAGCACTTCTTTTATCCCCAGTCCAGAAGGCTGCTTTTATTGTCGGTTGTATGATACTTTGGTGACTTTCCCTGCCTAAACGCCACACTGATTCTAATTCTGAACGGATTCTTTATGGCAGCACTAAGTAGTCCCTTCCTCCATAAACTTTCATTAGTCGGAGTGTCCGGCTGGGTGATTAACAATGAGCCGTTCTATTGTTTACCGCAGGCGGTATGGTAAGGGGTCAGGGTGTTTGTCTAGTAGACACAGAGCTAGAAGACATACATATAGCTAATATGCAGCTGGCTGTCAACATTATATTACGCAAAAACTGTTTTAAAGAAGAAAACGGTGGAATGTTTTTGAAAACGTACTTCTAATAACAAAATTTGGTGCTCTGACCCCCTTTCAGCAACAGCTTAGGGCACCTAGTGGTCTGTGGGGGGGGGTCATACAGATTAAGCTATTTTATTACCTGTGTGAAATATGACAGCCCTAAAAACCCAGGACCACCTCTATAATCCATATATTTAATGAGGAATCCTTATTTTTAAGAAAGAAAAAAAAATCTTATTTCTGTTCACATAAGTTTTCAGAATAATAGGAAAAACACAAATCTGTGTGTCACCGAGCGCAAACACTAGAGAATTCATTTTTCATGAGATCTAAAATCATGCTCTAATAATATTTTTCTTTACTTAATCTGACCCTTCATAGATTTATGGGTTATTTAATTGTTATATTAAAAAGTCATTTGCATCTCTGGATTCCTTTGTGAATACGCATAAACACGGCTGGCGTATCCACATATTTTGCATGTTAGTATAATAATCAGATATTAAATCAGTTGTGAGAAGAGTTTGGGGAATGCCGTCTGTTACATTGGCTGAGCAGTGAATATTTTTTTTTCCTTGACTGTAAAAACAAAAAAAAGCTCTTTATTATAATGCTAAAAATATAATTTTTTCATTACCAAAATATTATTACGATTCTATTACGGATATTACTATCTTTTAATTACATTAAAAAATATTTGAATAGAAATATTCCACACTGATATATCACATCTCAGCCCTTATACATAACGTGGGGCCAACATTGATTGCAGATAGCCTGTTAATTTGACATGGTAATTGGGCAGAACTGATGATGGCGTTGGTTCTCATCTGCTGTCACAATCTATATTTCTGTGTTTAAAGATTGCTTTCTTTATGAGAGCTGACATTCATGGCAGCGAGAGAGAGAGAGAAAAGACTTTAATAAATGCTCTCACCTCTCTGACTGCCAGGAATCGGGAACCTTTTTTATGCATTCAGCAAAGGTACTTAATGCATACCCACGCATTCAATCATCACTTTATGGGAAGGAACACCTTTGTATATGCCGTACTTTTCTTAGCATTATTCGCCCCAATGGCAGGTTATTGTGCCGTATAATGAGAAGGTATGGAGCCCTTGGCATATTCTGGCAGCAGGACCATGGCGGCAGCAGCCCCTCTTCCTAATAATAGAGGCAATCTGGTGATCAATATATGTTCAACCGCCAAAGAAGTAAGAGCAATATATATAATAAATTATATATATTTATATATATTTATATATATCATTCAACTGTTTTGTTTGTGTGTATTTTAAAAGCCAATATCTAGGAGCTGCTGCAAAAGGAAAATATCAGCCTCAAGTGGGAAGGAAACAGAATGAAAAAAAATCAACATCAGGAATTTGATCCTCGAGGCTGCGGCTTAGCAATGATTTATCGTGGCAAGGATGGCTGCAAGATTTTGTTTTGAATTTTCTGATTAAATCCACATATTCTTTGCTTTTTGCATAATATCGGTGTGTATTCTAGACGCAACGTACGACATTGATATGTAATCCCGACGACTTTAGTATTATAAAGTTGATTATTTGCTCTCGAAGTGCCTGGTTATCAGAAGAAATGAGTTTTTTAGATTTCCTGATGAGCTTCTTTCAGCGATTCTTGGCGCTCTAACTGAGCCAGCTGAGTCTTGGGACCAATAAAGCATTTGTACTCAATTTAGTTCTTTTTTATACTGTACATTTTTCCACTGTGCAATTACTGGTGGCTGCCAAGAGGCAAATGTTTTCTAAACTTCTTACAAGGTTAAACCAATAATGTATAAGTGATGGCGTTAAAAAAGTCACAATAAGTTTACTTTCAAATTATATGGTACGTTCAGGTCACTTTGGAACATTTCAGGCTAAAAATATCACGTCACAATTTGGGGGGGGTTAATTGTATTTTTTTCTTCTATTTTCTTAAAATTCTTGGCCCTCTTTTGTGATCTGCAGCTCCACGTTCATCACCCAGTGCTGCTAGTAGGCAAGAAGTCCTACATGACGATGTTTGGTCTTCTCATACGTGTTTAATGCTGGCATAACTAGAATTTAAATGAAAATAAAATAACTACATCCATTTGCTTGTGGGGTTTTTTTTTTTCAAAAGATTGAGTTGGTACATTTAGTTTCACCCATTTAAACATGTTGCGAAATGTTGCTCTCTGCCTCTTTACATGATGGGGTAAAACTGGTACTGCTTGGCTTCATTTGATTAATTAAAATATAAGGTCTCAAGATGTGCCTCGTGAGCATATACCGGGAGCAAGAAGCTATTAGGCTACCCGTCTTGTATTATGATGCAAATTGGGTTGTGTGCCAACATATAATAAGATGTCATATTCCAGGGGAAGATATACATGGAATAAACCCAATTAAGACTTGGTGATTTCTTATTAGTCCCTTTTACAATATTGGTAGATATCTGGTTGTCTCTAATTAATGCTAAACCAGTGTTGAGATAGAATGACTTAGAGGAGAACGGTTTGCGGCAAATCTTTTAGCAAAACTCGGTTTATTTATTAAAACCGAATACAGCTTGTGTTTTCTGTTTGTCAGTCAGTGTAATTGCTTTTGGCGATATATATTGTTTATCTGTAAATGACTATTTTACCACGGAGAAGCTGTTCGCTCCCTTTTTTGTCACTGACCTTTACAAAGGCTGTCTGTACCAACCAGCAACAGTGCAGAGATAGCGTAATGGGGAGGAATAATCATGCAGGTCCTGAAAAAAATATGTTATGATGGCTACTTTCATGGCATACATATTCAGTGGGTTTCTAATGTGTGTATATACCCACCATTAAATTGATTAATTTACTATAACCGTAAAACGGATGAGTTGCGGAAAGTTATGGATTCGCTTTGACGTGTCTTCAGTCCTGAGACGTGTAAATTGTCAACATTTATTAAATATGCCCCAAATGTATCCCCCTGCATACGGCTGGACTCACTTGCAATAGATCTCTATTAATACAGGCAAACACTATAACGAAATTCAGGAACGTTTGGGATGTGCATGAAGCCATCCTGAAAATTGATAAGCAAAACCTGGTTCAAATGAGGCTTGATGGGCCCGTTGGTTCATTTCTGCTGTCACCGTATGTTTCTATGGCCAAATCCTTGGGGCTAGGCTAATATTTGACCACTGGTCCCTTGCATTCTTTCTACGGTATTTAATACGGTCTTTGTGGATGTACCTTTATGGAAAGTCTTTTGTAGTCAAAGATGACTATGGGTCTACAGACTAAATGGTGGGACACTGAATGATGGCATAATTGTAGTGAAGGGTAGCTGTAGTTTCCTGGAAGGGGGATGCATTTTGTCTGGCTGTGGTGGGGTTATAAGTTAAGAATATACCCCCTGGGCATGTCGATCAATAGCGTTCTGTATCTCATGTATTTCATTCTATATCTGTGGTGAGAAAATTATATTTTCTGATTTTGCAAAAAAAAATACCTATTTCAGCTGTGAATGTATTGCGACCCATTATAGTCCTGTTTAATGAACGTTTATGTGCAGATTTGGGGGATAGCCGGGCACAAGCTGCGCAGTACCAGGAGGATAAGTGACCGATTATAAATGTTCTCAATCTTGGTTATAAAAAAGGAAAATGGAAAGCTAGTTTGTGAATCAATTGATGCAAAGCACCATTCAGCATGAAAGCTGTCAGGTCTGCTGAATGCTATAAAAGGAAAAGCTGGGAGCATGAAGAGCAAAATTCTATTTACTATTAGAAAAGACTCAAAGTTAAATTTAAACGTGTCTGAGACCGGCTTGATTGAACCCAAGAGCGATCTTCTGCTGATAAATGTCAGCAATGATGACTGAAGATGCAGTAATGAAAGACAGGTACACAGCTGCAATATTCACAGTCTGGTCCATCTGATGGGTGATTTTTAACCCTGTGGCTTCCATTGGGTAATCTTTGGCTACGTTTTTCCCAGTCAACTGTTACAATATTGGATATATATGACAATGTATATGCTATTAGAAACGCTGACACATAATAGACAAGCTACATCATACATACCTAAGCAATATATATATATTTCTGTAACAAAATGCTTTCCATTGTTATTCCTTGACGGTGCAGAAAAGGTTAACCGACAGCCTGAACGGATTGTAGCTCACCCAAGAGTGCTGCTAACTTCGGGTTCACTAAATGAAAACCGCCGATGTAATTATATTAAATCATGCCATTAAACTGTAGGCGTTAGATTGTCTCCTTTATTTCGGTTTCCCTCTGTCCTTCTGGGGATGCAAAGAACAGCTATTAACAGGCTGTTTTAAAACAGTGGTTTTAAATAAACTCACTATTTAGCCTTCGTGCAGTTGATTAGCTCTAGATTGTTAGCTGCTTGTCCGCTGAGACTTCTTAAAATAGGCTGCGATTTTTCCTGTTCATCATAGCCTATTAACTGAAGCAAATTCCCGTCTCTTTGCAATTAGGGAACATTTACACAAGCCTCTCTACACGCATGCCATAGCACAAATTGTACGTACTCATCTCTGTATAATTTTGTTTTTAAGAGAAAAACTGTATTATGTGCCAAGTGGATCCTGTCCTCTTCTGTGCCTTAATGATTTGCGAGGTACTTACTATAATGCCCGTACAAGTCACTAAGATTTGGTAGTTGCCATTGAGACAGATGCAAGGAGTGGTAAATGTATTGTTCTGTAATTGGTGATGTTATAGACTCCCACTGTAGATTACAGCTGCCTGAGTATGAGAGAATTAATTTCCCCATCAGATGGAATACAAGAGGTTTCCAGTCCTTGCTTGCCACCTAAAGGCGCCTGTGCATTGGCATCTCAGGGGTCACGGCACACATTGCTTATACATTTTGTGACAATGCCGATCGGCATTCCTTTTCTTCATTATGAGTCCTTTCCAATGGACTGTAACCGAAGTCTGAGCTGTCACTGCTTGAAAAAAGTATTAGCAATTATCTTTGGCATTATACATCATGTGACTTATGATAAAGAACTCCTCTTCTAGAAGACCCCTTTACTGGAAGAAAGCTTCCTTTATGCTGTATTGACGGCTGACATTAAATGTGTTGCCCTTTAAGAAGAATAGGTATTCACAAAAGTATGCTGCCATCTCTAGCTTTACTTCCAGGGATTATTTTGTTGATTTACAGACCTTTATTTTCACACATATACGATTTGGCAGCCATCATCAATATGGAAAGCTGAACCCGTTTGCATGGTGGCACCTCCATTATGGCGCTTTCTTGACCAAAAACATTGGCACTTTCAATAAACTGGAAACTATTTAGCAATAGTGGTGTTGGCACTCATGCTTGCCTTGGTATGATGAGCTAATTTATATTTCTTTGTTCACAATGACAGATCCACTTTAAGTTCTGTTAACATTTGTACCCATACTTTCTATTTGAGGACAATATCTACCTTTACACAATTGGCAGGTATACATATTTAGTGCTGGTGTGATCATTAAAAGAGGGAAGTAAGTTGGATGTGTACTTACCATGGTGACCTCATTTTATTTCTGCCATTCAGGGACACACTATGAAGATTATATACACAGGCATATAATGTGTATATATATATATATGTGTGTGTGTGTGTGTGTATTTTATATTATTTTTGTAATAATTTAATAATTATTCGGAAGCATGGCAACCATGGTAATTTCAGACTAAAATATATATATATATAATAAGAGACACATATACTCTGGCAGGATGGCCCAATCAAAACAAGAAACTCCAAATACCAGCGGAATAAAAGCAAAATGTAATTGATTGCAGCTTGCTGTAAGGTCCACAGTGTTTCACTTCACAGGATACATAAACAAACCAAAACAAAAACAAATTCTACTCCATCTTGGAGACTAACTTAGTTATACAACTAACTAATTTGTGGACCGTACCGTTATAAAGTCTGAGAGCCTCTGGTTTGACTGCCTCTCTCCCTGTTTCCAGACAACTAATGCCTCTAATGGCCACCCTTTAAACACCTCAGTGCAGGTTGGTGCAAATTGGTTCCACCTGCTGACCTCCAGCAATTAACCCCCTCATGCTGGGAATAATGAGCGTTCCAACCTTGCCACATATCCTCCAGCTTAACACAGGTGTGTGAAGGGGACTTTGACAAGAAACTGTGCACCCTAGACAATGCATCTCCATTGGCCCTATGCTTCACAACGAATTTAAACTGTTGCAAAGAGAGGAACCAACGTGTGACTTTAGTATTCTTGTCTTTATTGTTCTGCATCCACTGTAGTGGAGCATGGTCAGTCATGAGGGTAAAAGATCTGCCCAACAAATAATATTTCAATGTTTCAGTTGCCCATTTAATGGCCAAACATTCCTTCTCTACAGTTGCATATTTTTGCTCCCTTGGCAATAACTTTCGACTTAAAAATAATACAGGATGTTCTTCCTCTCCTATCATCTGAGGTAATACCGCCCCCAGGCCCACATCAAAAGCATCAGTTTGTAAAAAGAAATGTTCCTTAAAATTCGGGGGCTACTAAAACAGGGTACCTGCATAAAGCTTTTTCTGCATCTTCATTCCATCTCACTGTATCTGGGGCCTTTGCTTTAATCAAATCAGTGAGAGGTGCAGCTCGAGTGGCAAAGTGGGGTATGAAGCGTCTATAATAACAAACTATTCCTAGAAAAGCTTTGACCTGTTTCTTTCTTAGAGGGCGTGGCCAATGTTCAATAGCCTCAGCCTTAGTGACTTCAGGTTTTACCAGCCCTCTCCCTACAGTATAACCAAGATATTTGGCTTCCATACATCCAATAGAACATTTGGCAGGATTAGCAGTAAGACCAGTTTTCCGAATACTTTTTAACACTGCTTCTACCTTTCCCAAATGGGAGTCCCAGTCTCGGCTATAGACGATTACATCATCTAAGTATGCAGAAGCATAATTGGAGTGAGGTCTCAGAAGTTTGTTCATTAACCTCTGAAAGGTTGCTGGGGCTCCATGAAGCCCAAATGGCAAAACCGTATACTGGTACAGACTGATTATAAGACGACCCCCCAAAATCAAAATATTAATTTAGGAAAAAACAAAAAGCCTGAATATAAGACTACCCTATAGGAAAAGTTTTACTAGTAAATATTAATTCTGTAAACTATTTTTTCATATTTAATAAAAGCTATGATTGAGAAAAATATATCTATTGTTTTATTTCCTTTTATTTGCCAACCTGCCCCCCCCCAATTATGCACACCTGCCCCCAGACATGCCTTATACCCCCTATTTGCCACTCTGTCTCATGATATGCCTTATATACCCCTATATGCCACTCTGGCATATAGGGGGTTAAAAGGCATATCATGGGGTTGAGTGGCATATAGGGGGTTAAAATGCATTTCTGGAGGTATATCTATATAGCATGGCATAGGGAGGCTGTAATCCCACTACTAGCATCCCCACGTTCCAGCATGTACTGGCTGCCTTGGCTTGATAGGAGTGTGATTGCTGTTAGCAGTTATATATATAACTGCTAACAGCTAAATGCATATATATATATACCTCCAGAAATGGTAAATGCATATATATACCTCCAGAAATGCATTTTAACCCCCTATATGCCACTCAGACCCATGATATGCCTTTTAACCCCTATATGCCATTTTCTGGAGATATATATATATGCATTTTCCAGCATGTACTGGCTGCCTTGGCTTGATAGGAGTGTGATTGTTGTTAGCAGTTATATATATATATGTATAACTGCTAACAACTGCTAACAACTGCTAACAGCAATCACACTCCTATCAAGCCAAGGCAGCCAGTACATGCTGGAACCTGGGGATGATAGTAGTGGGATTACAGCCTCCCTATGCCATGCTACCACCCCCCCCTTACACATCCATGCTATCACACACACACTCATTCACAAACATTTAAATACTCATTCATTCCATTAATCACACATACTCAAAAACCCTCCCCCACCCCCTTACCTGAACTGCAGACCTCCCAGTCGCAGACTTCTGCAGGGGCCCGGCTGTGCGAGCAACTTCTCTGGCCCCGCCCCCAGAGGAGGGAGGGGGAGGCAGAATTATGTAAGGACTGTGCTAGCTTCCTGTTCTCCTGCTGCAGAAGAGACGCTGCTCGCGACCAAAGCCCGGTAAGCAGTCTGGCCCCAGCAGAATGAGGTCTGATTAGAAGACGACCTCGATTATAAGACGAGGGGTATTTTTCAGAGCATTTGCTCTGGAAAAAACCTCGTCTTATAATGGAGCAAATACGGAAGATCTCATGGAAGCTCTGCTCTTATAAAGGCTGTTTCCTATATCAAAAAAAATGCAGCACAGACATTGGACGAGCCCTCAGCATGATGTCACAAGAGTGAGCTGATTGGACAAAGGAAGATCAGCTCACTCAATCAATGCCCCTCCTCTTCTTTGAAAAACTGGCGGGCGCCCCCATGAAGAAGAACACAAAGAAAAAAGTTTGTTCGAAGTCGTTCAGTTTGAACAACGAAAATGCACTATTCGTGTCCGTTTTCATGTTCGCCCGAATACGAATGCACAAGTCTAGTTTGTATATATATGTATGTATGGATGTGAGCATGGATGTGTAATTTGTGTGTGTGAGTATGGATGTGTATGTGGGATGAAATGGAGTGTGTGGTAGTGAGTATAGTAAGTGTGTAATTTGTCTAAGTGTGTTTACATATATTGTATGTTGGAAGGGGGCAAGGGGCAAATAATGCACAGATCAGTTGTATAGGAGCAATGATACATAGACTAGTTGTTAAAGTTGTGGGGCAAATTTAGCACCAGGGACCAGTGGGTCCTAGTTACGCCCTTGATGCCAGCATAGCTTAGGTGTGCAAAGTTTCATCTGAACAAACCATAATTTTTACATTTAGCACTTGGGCAATACGATGTAAGGTTTTTTATTATTATTATTAATATTTAGATTTTTTGCATTGTGCAAATATGTGCATCTGTGCAATTTGGATAGAGATCCCTCTACAGGCCTCAGGAATATGTTCTCATGCCATAATGACATCACATAGGTCACTTTATTGATTATTTTTATCTATTTTGTTATTTTTAGTGATTTTTTTAAATTAAATTTAAAATGTTTTACGTTTCCACTTGTAGGAAGAGGGAAAAACATTATTTCTCACTCTCTTCCCTGCGATCCCCTGCACTGATCACACTGTGATCACCAAGCTAGTCTCCATAGAGGAGAATATATACAGTATATCAGAATCAGCTTTAGAGTATACATCTGGCATACTGTCACGAAAGAGTTCAGATTAAGGGGAGAACTAATGAAGGGAGAGACAGGTATAGCATGCTAACATAAAAATGCTTGCGTGTGAGAAAGTCTTAAGTCAAAAGAACGTAACATTCACTGCTTTCATGTCATGTATAAACATGCAAGGTAACTAACGTCAACATATAATTTATATATTGTACTGATTACATCATTAATCTTTTCACATCCATGATACACAAAACAGCAACGTGCAGCACGTAGCAAGATTGAGTTGAAAATAGGCATTGTAATTAAATCTTTACAGAGCAAAGTTAGAAAGGGTTAACCCCTTAAGGACAGAGGGTTTTTTGTACCCTTTGTGACAATGGCTTTT